>CAKAEH010001602.1:0-43056 GCA_916381525.1 Cercopithifilaria johnstoni | reverse complement strand
ATATCTGTTACGATAATTGCTGCAACATTCGTTACTTTATGCTTAATCCACGGCGTGAGAATTTACTGACTTGAAATGATCAAATGAATTTTGATTCTATTCTATTTGAGGGAAGGTTACAAGAACAAGTATCTTAAAGTATCTTCCATGAGAGCACTGAATGTCCTACAACTGTAAGAAGCCAACCTGAACAATCAGTACAAAGAAAAAGTGAATGACAAAGACTCTCCTGTTGAAAATTTAGGGAAAATTGAACTCAAGATATTTGAGTGAACTGATGTTTCAAATTTTTTGTGCTAGCAATCAACAAAGTGCGCACGAATGATCATAATAAACTTGAAGTACTCTTCTATCTATATTTTTCTTTCTTCAGGTTTTTCGATATTGCAACACGAGGCAAATTATGGGCAAGAAGGGGAAACGAATGAGTCGAAAAGGAAAACAGCGTAAGTTCTACGCTAAACAACAGGATTGGCCTACATTTGGTCATTCATCCGAGAGCGAAATGTCAAGTAATGAAGACGCCTCTGCCTATTCAGCTCGGAACATAAACTGTGCAGCATGTCTTAATCTCGGACAATCCTCTAGTACATTTATTTTTAGTTGTTCACTGAAATAAAGTTCACTAGCGATCACGCTACGAATTTCGTTTCCTTTATACTGGCTAAAATATTAGAACTGTTAAATCCTTAAGCGTACTGGCTGCAGCCTACTCATTGATCATAAACAAGATCATGTTGCAAACTATTCAGTTTGCTCCATCTATTCAGTAATTTCGCATGAGGTTTGAGCATTCTGACTTGGCTCAGCAGTACGATACCAGTTCTTTCGAAAGTCCGAAAATCAGTGCTCAAAATTTCCGTTTCGTTTTCCCTTTCCCGATGCTTTTTATTTCCATGTGACAAACCAAACGTGACGGAAATTATGGATATGCTGAGAACATCAAGGCCAACTATGGAAACTATCCAACGAAGTTTCCAGCTTTTCAATGTCCTCGTGGATAATTACGATCCCCCAGTTAACGAAATCCTTCGTGAAGGATTGGATGTGATTTTGGTTGAGGGAATGCAGTTCAAGGTGTTGTTTTATCTTTTCTCATAAAGAAGCTTTTTCTTTAAAAGGTGTGGGGAGTGAAGAAATTCAGTACATTCCTCATATTTCTTCATTTGCGGTTCTTTCCTGACCACTTTACCACACTTTATTTAAATTATACTCGGCAGTTTATTTTATAGAATGTTTTGATCCAGTACTACGCTACACATGCTTTGTTGGTACTTGTAAAATACATGACAGAAGAACAATTGAAAATTTTGATACCACGAGGATTAAAAGAAGGAATCAAAGCTGTTCTGGACCGTGATGTTTTTTTGGTCGTCCAGGAGGTATAGTCGTTTTTATACTTGCTATTCTGTAAAAAAAAACTTTTCAAAGGTGCAGCAGTAGGTCACTATTTTTTCAGAGAAATCATGAACAAACGAATTTTATTTTTTTGGCTTTGTGCAATGGGTTTCTGGTCTGTAATGCAAAGCTGAACGTTGGTTGTATTGCAAATTTCAGGGTATTGAAGCGTGTTCACAAATAGCAATCAAGAGTTCTAATCTGCGCGATGATGTTGCTAATTGGGGTTCTTTACGTGTATCGGAATTGCTAGCACGGCATCACTCTGAGATATCGCTTGAATTCACGAACTCAGTTACATCCTTTCTACAAGACTTGTGCTACCATAAACCCATTCCGGAATTTGTTCTAGAATGTCTTGCAAGCAGTGCTCGTTTTCTTTTGCAACATGAGGTCTCGTTTTTGTATTTTTGCAAAGCAGGTTAGCAAGATTGAGGAAGCAAATATGTGAATCGCTGTGCTGACATAACTCGTCTTTTTATAAAAGCCCATTAGCTATTTGTTGAGTTGTTCGAAGTTTTATTCTATCAAAACTTAATGGGTGAGCAAGTCCATTCTTTATATTTTTCGTTTTGTCACATGTTATTGTTACTATACTCTACCGACACTCCATATATATCTCGATGCCATGCAGTAGTCGAAATTTGTAAAGGAAACACTTGACATTCCTTTTTATAGTGTTAAATAATTCATGCTATTCAGGACGGGAAAACCCGTGCAGCTGTTTTGAACATTGTGATTGAAGTCACTCGTAACAAAGATTTTGTTATCACATTTGAACATAGCTATGTGAGAAATATTCTTCAATTTTTGGACAGCGTAATTGAAATTGAAGCCGCATCGGCATTTTTCATCGTTGGGTACTTTGTAAAACAGCATAGCAGCAACACTAGTGTAATTCTTTGCCGATTTTGAAGAAAAAAAAATCTTTTTTGCAAAGTTTTCATTTTACTGCCCTATTTTTGCTCGTATTGAGTATTATTACTTGTAGATTTCTTCACTGTTACTGTAGTACTTAATGATCAATATGTTGATTGAGAGAAATTAAGAAATCAAATACTTTGTTTTTAATAAGTTATGGCAGAAATTGTTCTCTTTTAGGATAAAATTATAAAAGCAAAGAGAAAGGAGTAAGAAATATGTTTTCATATGTTACTTTGTTTTCAAGCTCACTTGAAAACAATTTTAGGCCGTTCTTCAAATGGGACTGATTAAGAAGATCGTGCCCTTTCTCGCTCGTCATTCAGCTCCAGAGATCGGTTTTGAAGCTTGTTCAATTCTTCGAAATCTTCTGTCCAAAAAAAAATACATAAAATACGTGGGATCCATGGTGGACTCTGGACTTGTGCTGCTGCTTCTTAAGCTCCTGGATGACGTGAGTTACGCTATTCAAATGTTCTAAACAAAATAGATGAAAGCGAGTCACGTGAGGTGAAGTAAAAACGTTTCACTGATGGAGCAAACCATAACGGATATTCATTTTCAACAATACTTCGTTAAATTAAATTTACAGTGGAGAGTACCAACTGATAACTTTCAACTTTTCGTGGGGTTTTCGCTGACATCAAGCGCTAAAATTATTGTATTCCGCCTTAATAACTAAGAATTTAAAACGCGTTATTCGTTTTATGCTAGTAGTGAGAATCTTGATGCAAAGCTTATTAGATTAGACAATCCAGCACATTGGAAATACTATAGAACTAATCCAAATAAGTACAGTTCAAGTAAAACGAGCGTAGTTATTGGATTAAACAATTTTGTTGAATTTATTTGAATCAAAATGTTTTTAGGGTACCCCAATTTACAAAGATGTGGCTTGTATCACGTTACGTTCGTTGAATGAGATGTGGAAGCCCAGATACGCAATTAAGCTGGCTGATGCGAAACACATCAGGATAATGTGTAACATCCTCAAGAGTTCAAACACCGAACATGTTGCGTGCGTTGTTGTCTTAATACATTCTGCTTTGAAAGCATGCTATGCTTTAAAAGCTTACTGTGAACTGAAGCAGGCAAAGGACTTAATCAAAGTTTGTTTTTAAAAACATAGATTTGCCACCACTTTCGCAGTTTTTATAGTTATTTTTATCCTTATCTCAGACATCGTCCACAGAAAATAATTGTTTTGTGGCCTTCCTATTCACTGAACAGACTGAAATTGACTCTTGCTGAACAGTTGCAGTAGTCATTTTCCCCTCATTTCAGGAGTTGGAAGCTTATGAGTGTATCGCAGAATTTGTCGACAGTACTCGTGAAGACATTTCGTTAAATTATTTGGCTAATGAACTGTACGCTCTTTATCTAAATGACGTAAAAGTAGATTTTGATGAGGAGAATAATGCAAAAATTGAAGAAGCATAGTGTGCTCCAAAGGATCATTTGATATAACTGATTAGTTTGAATGTCAGTTATTTTAGAAAGATCTCCTTGCTGACCTATTGGGAGTATCTTCGATTGTTTGTCATTCTGTTCTCACTCATCAATATCATATATACTTGCTGACAACTTCGTTGTAAAATTCAATTGATGCTTTCTGATATCATGATCTACTTTAACTTTGGGCTGATCCGTTCAACTGCTAAATTTGTCATAATTTTAAACCGAAGACGATATTGTTTCCTACTTTTTATTGATGATCTATCATGAAGAAATGAACAACATTTTTTCGTTCGTTACAGCAATTATCATATCATTGTAACAATAATCAAGCAAATGTTGTTGTAGTGTGGAATAGTTGATCATTCTGATTAGTTGAAGTTTTTACTGATTTGTTGATGAGTTAATTTTAGAGGTTTATTAATATAGTTCTATAATTCATTGTAGGAGAACTGTTATCATGAATTTTACTGTACATCTCCTGATTGTCACGAAGTTAATTGTTGTGATATTTCGAACCGATCAACTCTTTATATTCTGTTGGAACTATGAAGTTAGAAACTTGATCGCATCGTATTACCAAATAATCTGTAGAAAGAGTTTCTTTCTACATGCGCGTGCATAATATTTTAATAAAGTTCCATTCTATAAATTGGATTGTTATTAATTTCAATTGAAAATTATTTCTCTTTATGTAATTGGCTCGCATAATGATGTAAAAGCGTCTGTCACCACAGTGTATGTTCATTTAATTTAGCTGTTAGTATGCCTTATCAGCTGGTTTGATTGTTTCGAGATGTACCAGAAATTAGCCTTAAATTGTCGTTTCTGTACGAAACGTTCATTAAGCACTGTGATTTACAACATCATCTTGTTCCTATCACTCTTTGCTATTAAATATTAAAGTTTTACATCTATGACCGCTACTCCTCGTGTTGTTTATTTCATTTGAATATTTGTTTTTTACAAAAGCGAGAGCTGTTTTTAACTTGCTATACATACTCTATTTCAGATGCATGTAGTGGATTTTGGCATTATTTGTCTTTCGATTTTCTATTCCACAACTGTTCACTTCTTCAGTAAATATCCATTAATTCAGATTTTGATAGTCCAATTTTAATAATTCTGATAATCTCATTTTTCATAGCTTTTGCAGGAACAATTTCAGAAGTAACAAGATCTGACAAAGGAAACTTATGAAGATATAAACTTTTTCATTTTGCACATCAGAGCAGAATTTGGTTTTCGGTTTGGAGACTGTTCGATGTACTTTATGATCCTATTGCAATTCGAAGATCTTCGCATTTTCTTGATGACGGCCCGCCACAGATACTTCTTGATTGAAGTTGAAATTACTAAATGAAAGATTATTCACATTCATTAGAGCATTTCAACATTTCATTTTCAGCATATCTTTATTAATTCTGATGTCGCATCAGCTAACACAAGCATATTGTCAACTTATAAATTCTGTTATATTCATCTAGCTAAATCAGATGCGCAAATCAGTCAGATATTTGTCAACCATTTTAACCAACATTATTGAACTACTTGTTATTACAAGTGGAATACATTTGAATCTTTAAGACTTCGAATCACGAACTCACTTAACTTTTCTCTATCACTGGTATGATTTTCATCATCAAGTAAGATTCTTGTTAAATATCACAGATCACTTCAATGCTTCATTGACGCCTTTGCTTTTTTAACTTTTGCATTATCGTTGAGTCTTGTTTTAATTACAGTCTTTCTGCTATGTAGTACAGCATATCCCTCGTTCACTTCTTTAACATTTTCCATAATTTTTAAATTTTTGAACACCCGGTTTCATTGACTGCGAAAGAAGTTCAGAGTTGATTCAAGGGTTTTGCGGACTAATCTTAACCCAAGTTGCTTTAAATGTGGTCTTGAAGATTACCCGAACCACTCATGCCACATCTGCTATTCATGTGTAGAACACCATATTTTATTGTTCTATAGTTAATTGACCGTTATTTTTCCGCTTATCATCAAAAATTGACCGACGTTCTAATCCCTCTTTTATTTCTTAGCATTTCAGCTGAAACCTTTTAACCAAATCTATAATAAAAAGTACTAAGTGAAACAACATAGCATTTGGTATTGTTACTAATTTGTTACTTTCTTAATTTTGATTTGCAACTTAGTTATGTAAAAAGGTATCATTTTTCTTTTGTGATAATAAGTGTACCACAATTCTTTTTCTCAAGAATGAGATTTATCTTTAGTCTCTTTCCATGTCTTTTACAGAATTGTAGAACCCCTGAATTGAACAACTTTTTCAAAATATTTTTTGGCCGTAAAGTTTTAGCAGGATTCCTTTTTCTTCAGATACAATTTCTGTCTCAGTTTCATAATTTCTCCCGCATATCTAGCTGTCATAACTGCCTCAGTTCAGAAATTTATCGTTGTAAACCTTCAAAAAAATTTCATTTCTAGTTTCGGAAATTTTACAGGATTGACCTACAATTGTGTGTCCTCCATGAAAAGTTAGTTCCCGACGAATGTCAAATATTTCTAATATATGCTATTTGTATTTACATATAATGGAAAGAGGAAGAAAGGTGGCGAATCCAATTCCAAAAAGGTTCGCCACCTTTCTTCTTCTTTCCTTTATGTTAAACAACCATTTTATCATCGGCACATTTATCACAAATTCTTTCTCTTCTATTCCGTAATTTAACCGAGTAATTTATGTTGGCACAGACGCTTTCGTCGCGTCTACTTTATCGATGGAAAAAGTCTTTAGTTAGTCTATTGAGTAGACGAATTCCTCTTTTCTAGTAAAACTGACTATTAATAATTAGCAGCCCAAATAATGTAAAAGCAGCATAAAATTTGAAACTACACGCACTACACCACAACTACGGCGAAATTCCAGGCTAATACAGCCGACGTGACGTTTTGCTTTTTTTCAATGCTTCAGTGCATTTTATAACCAACAATTTACAGGGCATTTCTCTAAAACCTTGACCACAAATAACAAAATTTAGAAAATGTAACACAGGAATAGTAAGCGGCTTCCAACGGAACCATTGCAAGGAAAAAAACAAAGTTATCATTTTTATTAACCATGTAAATTTCCCCTTTAGAAAGCATTATGCTATAAACACTGAAAACAAGGAGACATCAATTCGAACTGGTAAGCACCTTGTCTATTTCTGCATTACGTTCACTTTCAGCAGTGCCATGCATCGAGATAATGAGGAACATTTTAAATTTAATACTGACAGAAACGCCAATCCTGCTACTGACACCATGTTTCAGTTTTTATTTATCTGATGGTAGGAATAGCGTTTCCAATAAGATGTGGAATTTAAATGAAACGAAACTAATACGAAATTTTATTGCCAGTCACTAACGATTTACAAATTGGAAGTTAAGAAAGAGCACAAAGATGTACACGCATGAGACACTGCTAGAGACGGTCTTTCCTGCTCCTGCCATGCCGAGTTTAATTATTTTCAACAAGTTGTGATGAGAATAATTAAACATCATATTAGTGAAACAAATACAGCTCAAGTGCAATAACAAATTATACTTTGAACTATTTGTATGTATGAACGGAGCACATCAGCGAATTATGCAAATCGCAGGTCGTCATGTCATTAATTTTTTTGAACCAATAATCTTTGAGCAAATAACACATTAAGACAATGAAACTGACAAAAACCGATAATAACGAAGGCAGCCGATCCCTTCAGAAAATCTAAATTAGGTTGAGATTTTCATGTAAGATGTTCATATCACCGGCAGAGTTATATAAGCATACATGTATTTAGGCAGAAATTTCGAAACTTGAAGCAAAACCCGTTGTTAAGTGCAAAACCACAAATACCCAGCAAACACAATGTGTCGAAATAATGCATAAATACTTCGTTACTGCATATTTTAACAAACAGAACAGATAGATGAATATTTGGCAATCGCTACTATAGTTATTTTGAAAGTAGAACGTTACAATTAAGAGACAGATCGTCCTTCACGGTAATTGTAGAGAATCGGTTGTTTTGCCATTTATGGATTTTGGTCAGTACAAAAATGTATTTTTATCAAATATAAACTCTATTCATTTAATTTAAATCAATTACAAGCGGCAAAACATTAAATAAGTGAGTTGCCTATCTGAATTATTCTATGTCAATAATAACACGATGAATAACGTATACATAGTTCTAGGATATCTGCATACAACTGTCCCACTAAAATTTCTATCACAATAGCACAAAAAACAAAATTTCCTAAGTTTTATTTTTTAGTTTCATCTTTTTCAACTGCAACATTTGATAAAACGGATCGTAATTTATTGATCGTCTGAAAGTAAACTAACTTTTGCGAGTTACAAAAATGTAACAAAAATCTGTTTTAGCTGCTTCAGTTCGAACAATAAAACATAGAAACCTGTATCTCTAAACATACAAAAATAATACCTATCCAATGCATTTAGTTTTAGATAATCAAAAAACGTACTCAATAGAACTTATCCACTGATTCATCTCTTCTTGTGAAAAAGCACACATTCTGTAAGAAGTATGTCGACCTACAACCATTCTTCCGTCT
Organism: Cercopithifilaria johnstoni; assembly: GCA_916381525.1. Lineage (NCBI taxonomy): Eukaryota > Metazoa > Nematoda > Chromadorea > Rhabditida > Onchocercidae > Cercopithifilaria > Cercopithifilaria johnstoni. Next base: position 34,704 of record CAKAEH010001602.1, on the reverse strand, counting down.
GGTTCTGTTTTACAAGCTTTTATTACCTGAAAAAAGACTAAACTTGAATTATCGTGTAAAAGGTTGTACACAATAAAAAATAACAAAGCTCAAAGTGATAGAAATAAGACAATTGCACCAGAATGCTTAGATATTTCGAAGTGACCTAACAGTTTATATCTAGATTAAGCATGAAACAAATTTAAGAAAATTCGAATTAAAATCATAAGCGAAAATATCACCGAAATTCTAAATAACACAGAAAAGTTATGAATCTAACCTTTCAGACACTAGATTTAATGAAATTTCACTGATAAATACAAACCTCACTGCTGTCGCTGTAGATTTCGAAACAGTATGGCTTCCCTTTATCTTCAATGGCACGAACACGAACATTTTCTAGAGGTATGATTCCTCGTGGCTCTTTTGCCTTCAATACACCGTACTTAGCTTATACCAGCCACCTCTTTAATGATTCCTAGCAAAATTAACCTAACTGATTCTGTGCGTAAATAACAAACATTTCAGTGTTCTGGAAAGAAGTGGGACTTACATAAGACTTAGCGTTCATGTTACAGATGTGAACCTTAATTGCCGGGTGAATTAAACATTAAGTCAGTTATACTAAATTTTCACAACCCTACGCATAAATTAGAAATCCCACCGTCGTATGTTCAAAATAATATAAACATTTTTCAGCTAAAATGAACCACCGTCTCTTCCATGACTTTAAAAACGGACGTGTTGTGGCCAACGAAGATGCTGAAAGAATAAATATTTCTCGGCAAAAATAAACCCACTATCTTTTAATGTTTTTGCTTAGTCAGTCAGTTAAAACACTATAAAAAGCATATATGATCAATAAACTCTTTATAGTAAAAAATTACCTTGTTTCAACAACCATCCCTCTCGGTCGGGGTTGAAGAATGTATTGTAAAATTCTCCATCGTCTGTTGGAAATTGGAATGGTTCAGTCCGAATAGATTCATAAATACTCTACAAAGAAATAAAAGATAAAAATGACTCTGAATTCCACTATTATCAATTGTAATTCACATCTTCATTCTTGACTGAACCAAATTTAAAAAATGAAATTAGATAAGTTCTAACTTATCTAATTCCATTTTATATCAAACCATGCTCAGATCTCATAAAATAGACTCTAAATACTAATTACCGAACTATCTGACAGCGATATTTAGACCAAAAACACAATATACCTCTAACAATTCTCTGGGAACATCCCTACCTTCATCGATACCATGATACATCGTTATGAAACCGTCAAGTGTTAATGGAGTTTTCACATTACGATTATGCAGTGCAGTGTTGAGCATTACGATTGCAAAACATAATATGTAGCAGGTATCTGCAAATACGACCCTACACATTAGTTTTAATCGTCAACCACTAACGAAACATGAGCACTACATTGCGCGAATGTTCTGGTGCGGTTTGTAAAATTTCCTACATTTATTACCAGTGGGGTGAGCTGGAAAAGTAGCATAATAAATCAGTTTCAAACATCTCCGTAATGAGAATCATTATTTGATGAAAAAATAGTCTTGAGGCGATACTCCAATGTTTTGGTGCGCTACAGTATTGAGTTTCGAAGAAGTGAAGAAGAAATTTTCTTCTGTAAGGGTGAAGGAAAGGTTACGTTTGGAAAAACTGCGATACGCATGAGTGAATCACAAATCTTATATTGCTACTCCAAATTTAATGTCCATCAAACTTACCAACGCTAGAAAAAACTCCTGGATTGTTCGTACAATAACGACGTGCGAAAGCATTAACCATACGATCAATCTTCTGGGACTCACCCGGTAAACGAAATGACCAGAAAAACTGTCTAAGTGCTTGCACTAAGATGAGATCTGTGAAGTCATGCAGTTCGCAAAATTTTTCCAACACTTCTAGATTAAATGGATTGTTTTCGCCCAAATAATCGCCAACAGCACTTTTTCGTAAACCTAAATAAATTCTACAGTGATGAGGGATAAAAATCCCTCATTTATGTATGTTATCATCGAGAGTATGTTTTATATGTCCTGTAAAAAATGAGATAATATAACATTCGGTAAAACCGAATTTTCTATTATGTCAACCTATGTCAAACAGAAAAATAAATCTAAAATGACAAAAGACTTACCTTCCCCTTTGTAGAGAAATTCCGCAACCGACGCAGATGAGTTATGAACAAGGTTATGCTGAATCATATATTCCATACCCTTTTTGGGATCTATGTTAAAATTTTTCCTAGCTATAGACATATGTCTTCCATTTGGACTATACCTAAAATTAATACAAATCTTTAGATATTACTGCAGAAAACCCTTCGTATAAGAAAAATTTATCAGTCAACCTTAGATAAGAACTAACTCTTCATCAGGAATATCGATTGTTGCTAACTGCGCATTAATTCCATCCAGCTCTGACCGGATTTCCTGCAAAAGATATCTATAATAAATCATCTGAATTAATGCATTTAAACAAAACAATTTCAGAGACAACAAATTCAAAAATAAAGAACGATAATATTCACCTCAACATCTTCATTGATTCCAGAACGACGTGCACGCAGAAAAGCGAGATCCTTTAATTCGGCCGGAGTGAGATCAGTGGTATTAAAATAAGCCATCAAAGTAATTACATAGAATCAGTAAACATGAATTAGATAATTATTAAATCCCCTGAAAGCAATCGTTTAATGCGCAACAATTTCCGAAATATGATCGTTTATTCGATGACAGCCAACATATTAGAACAACAAAGTGAATAAATTTCCACCCTTTTTTGTATTCCCATTTTTCCTTAAGTAGTTCAGTACTTCCTCACTGTTTGGCTGAGTCTGAGCAATGAGCTTAATATGTTACTGAGCGTTCTATAGCCCAACACCCCAATATAGGTGTTTGTTACGTATGACTTCTAAATCTTAAAAAAAGGTAATTTGAAATTTCGTTCTTCATTTTAATCTCAATGAAGAAAAATGATAACTTAAAGGGATGAAGAGGGATCACTTCATCTATACTGTATTTTTCGACACCATAATGGAAAGTTAAAGTAGTGGTGACACCTCAAACCATACTATTTCTTATTCCGCCTGGTCAACCTCGACAACAATCAAACGAAATATGTGATAAGGTCAAAAGAAAATTACGTCGGCTCATGCTTTTCTGGCGAAACATCTCTGAAACATCACTACATCCCACTACGAGTTGACCAACGCCCCCTCCACCATAAGTCCACATCCTGCTTTCCTGGGCACTTCGTTGCGAGAGCCTACATCTCTATCATCAGCATTAAAATCTGTCCACTTCCCTTTTGCGGAAATTAAACCATTTAAGGAGATCTGGAGGAAGCCCCCTTTAGGACTCAACAAAGTGTAGCACGAAAATCATTATAAAATGACTTTGATGAAAATATAGAATAATTTCGAATATTTTATATACAAAGTGAATAGAAGCATATAGCAGATTCTAAAAATTGTTATCACAGATAATAAATAGAACAATAACTTGAAAAATATAAAAATTAGAAAAGTAATTCAAATTAAGGAGCAAAGACAAGAAAAGATTTGGACAAAAATGTCCAAAAATAGAAAAAAAAAACAGACAAATACAGTTCGACTGACATTGCATATCATGAATAGACATAACAATGAAGTGAAAAGTGAGAGAAACCGCGAGAATCAAAAATATAAGAAGTTAATCAAAAGAAATGAAATGAGAAAAAAACAGATAATGTGGAGGATGATGTGAAATATTTGAAATACGAAGGCTAAGAGCAGCAAAACACCCGAAAACTATAAAAAAAACATTCAATAAATACAATTTTACAAAAGTTAACATCTACAGAACAAAATTTATATGAACGTTACAAGCGGATTTCGTAAAAGAAACATCAGGTTACAACCAGTATCATAATTCCATTCGCAGCATAAATAATGCGGGAGGTATCTTAAAGATAGTGCGATAATAGCACCGTGGTAAAGACATTTGCCCGTCCTATAATCCTATGTCGAAAATTCTAGACAAAGAAAAACCCAGCAGAATCTATAAAATAGATATCTTTTGCGAAATTCTTTTAGGCGCCGATATCAAAATTCTCAATCCCTTATATTGATTGAACATGTCAAAAATTACTACTGTCTAAAATTTTCTTACGTTTTCAATATTAAACTGCCAACAAGAGATTTTACTGTTTGTTCATTTTAGCTATTCGATTCCGGCACTTCAACATTTTCTGTCTCTGTATTTGCGATCTTCATTACAGTGATAACTTCTCTTGAAACACAAACAGGAACTGATTACTCTAAGACTTATGACTGAAATGAGAATATACAATATTTCTATCATCACAAACATTATATGAATTTCAATCATGAAATAGTAAATCATAAAAAATTCGTTTAGATGTCTCATCGACGATCGAAGTAGAGAAGGATGAGCACTGTCGCTCTAATATGGGACGGACGTCCCAGATGTTTTAAGCTGAAAAAACTAGCGTGCTAGGACCCCAAATCAAACATCGCCTGTAAATAATATTGCAAAAATGGAATAGTTTGGCGGTTGGCACTGTGAGTCCTCTTTTTCAGGAATGTGTATATAAAACTGTATTCAAGAGTACAGTCACACTATCACCAGCAAATGTGACCTCAAGAGTTTCAATCATCATTTAAAAAACAGAAAAAATATATCATTCTGTTTAACAGTATACTCAGAACACAACGAATTTTATTAGCAGAGAAGGATCAATAAAGCTTACTCTTAGAATGAAGAAATTCACACACTATGTGGAATTTCCACTGTCTTAGTACAAAATCTGAAAATTCAAATTTGCGAACCTGTTAAGAGTATAGCTTGCTTACCTGATGAAGATGTACACGAGTTCCCGGAATCGGATAATGGTAAACCATGTCCTTTCTTCTGCAAAAGCACATGAAAATCCATTTTTTCTCCATATTTTGAAAGGAAAAATGAAGCAACTAGTTTTTAATTATTTCTCAAAAAACATACCAATAAATTTCTCATTTAAAGGAGAATGAAATCGCTGAGAATACCGTTTCCAACAACATTTTATGTATAAAGCAGTATTTTAAATACTATATATATATGGAGATTGCTTAAATCATTGAACATAATAACACTTGATTTAACAAATTTAGAAAAACCATACGAAAATGCAACAAAAGTAAACTGATTTTTAGAACAAATCTGAAGTTCGATGATACGGAAGGTCCTAACTGTTTGATTAGTTTGTTATCTATTGAAAAACCGATATCGGTGTGGATCATAAGTTGGCGACGGTAAAACTTCGAAAAATTTTCACTTCCTGCTAAGAGTAATTCCGAACTTCGCTCACTAAAAGAAAATCCAGTTTTCAAATCGCATAATCGCTGCTCCAATTACATAATTTCATTTGAAATAGTGCAATGCGAAAATCTTTTCATCATCCAGTAATAAATTACGGAGAAATCCGAAATCCATCATGAATTCCCAACTAATGCATTAAAATATCGACCAAGAGATAAGTCTGGATAAATGACTAGATGCAACCGGAAAGCGAGAAATTTCGTCATTTGTAATGTTTAGGATGTACTCGCAAGAACTGATGCATTTATCCCGTGCCTTGTGCATGTCACTCTGTTCGTCAGATGCATTTCCAAGCTCATTCTAGGCAAAGAAGGATGGCGTTATGTCAACTTTCGTAATTTTGATCACTTCAGCAAGGAGAATTTCAGATTTCGTTTAAAGCAAACACAAACTACTCAGAGTTCAAATAAACAAATAAAATAAAAATATAAATGAAAGAGAAAAGTTTGCCAGTAACTGGAACGCCAAATTTATGATGCTTAAGCCTCAACAAGGCTTAAACATCATAAATCTGACATTATGATAAGGTGAAATTCCCTTGAAAACTCCTCGTTTGTTGATGCATGGACGCGCACCATTAGAGATAATGATGTTCAGGTTTTTCCGGTAATTATGATGGGTGTGCAAGCTCCAACATAGCGACATCCGGCAAAGGTTTAATTATGGTCGGTTCATCCAAGGCTTCGGATTGATTTCAAATCATTGCGTTCGTTTCGCCAGGTGGAGCGCAAAATCCACAGCATCGCAACGTGAACATCCCCGTAGTTGGTAAGTCTGATTCTTGGAAAAAAGTTTTCGTGAACTGCATTGAGTAAAGTGGTTTATGTCAATGTTCATGTCTTCGCCTACACATTCGCACATTTTTCAATCGTCATCCCTCAGTGTTCATGTCTTCGCCTTTATGCCAATGTTCATGTCTTCGCCTACACATTCGCATTTTTCAATCGTCATTCCTCTCAAACCCTTCAAGGACTTTGAGAGATACTAATCCAAACACTCAAACCGGCCCAATCACCACCAGCAAGCAACGGGAAACACAAGTGCTCTTCATGTTAAAGCAATCAGTAACGGGCCGCGCGGGAAGTGTGGGACGTGAGTCTGTCTTGATCGCATCTCGCGGATGAGTAGGGTTTCATTGTTTATTCACTCGTTTTGCAGCCGTGAGAAAATGTGTTAAGTTGAGGAATGTTTATGTATCAAGCAATTACACATATGCTCCTTCGGTGCGGCGACCACATAAATGACCATAAAAGAAATTTCATTTTTCGTAGGATATTTCATGGGTGGATTGCTTTGGGGAATTCGCTCAGGTATAGAAAATTAGCCTATGCGTTAAATGTTTCATCTATCATGCTTTGGGATTGTTGTTAATTAAACTTGGATGTGGCTCTTACTTTGTTGTCATCAAACGTAATGATTGCAGACACTAAGCTGGGTTTCATCGTTTTGCCTACTATTTCGTTTTTTTTTTTTCATTCGTTTTCTTTTTTATTTCTTTTCAGGTTTCATTTTTTTCTTATTTCTCGATTCTTGCAAGATAATGGCTCGCTAATATGAAAATGGTTAAATTTAACAAGCATATGAATTCAAAGTGCTGCCAGGCACTGTATACTTCAAATCTTCATATTAACTGTTGGCTTCTAGTTATGCCCTGTGTGTTGTTTTATTTATTGTTTACATTGAATTGTTGTGATGCTAATGAAAGTGTTGCTGTATTAGCAAATGACGTCAGTAGAGATGAAAAGAAGTTTCTAATTTACGATGTCAATTACGGCGAAGGATTTAACCTACGTCGTGATGTTTATATGAGGTAATTCAGAACCCACTCGTTTGTTTGCTGTTTTCCCTTCTATTTCTATTTTTAACTGTTGCAATGGTTTTACGTTACCCATAATTAAATATCAGAATTCATGCTACATCAGAAATTGTAGCTTCAATCAGAATTTGTTATGAATTTTTATTCAAATATACTTTACAGAATAGCAAATACAGTTAGAATTTTGCGAGAACACGGTCATAATTATGTTCTTGTACTACCCCCATGGGGTGATCTTTATCATTGGCAAAAATATCAATTAAAAGCACCTTGGTCGAAGTTTTTCCATATTCAGAGCATTAATGAATTTGTTCCCGTGATTGAGTTTCACAAATTTTTAAAAGGTACGCTTTCAATTATCTTCACACTACAGGGGAAAATCATTCTTACTCAAAGAACTTGAGTTCAAATATAATATACATTGCTGAAGTTGAGTTTTGACATCTTAAAGTTATAGAAAATGAAGAAGGGATAAATGTAATGTTTTGATTTTTATTGGCAACGAAATCGGTTAAGTCGCAGACCACTTTGAGGTTAAAATAAGTGAATAGTTACAAAATTGATCTGTTAATAATTCAGCTAGGTACAACCCTCATTTCTAGAAAGAAATTACGATGAAATCGATGAAGTATTGTATTTGCAAGGTTATGCAGAAGGATGGATGGATGGGAAATATGAAATTAAATATGATCAGCGGGACTGCATCACTGGTGTTCCTTATTACAGATCCGTTAATGAACATTGGTACGATTTTAGGATGTTAAGCAGGAACTCGATATAAACATCAAATTTTTTATACCATTTGCTTCCTGGAGATTTCTTGAATACTTGAACTGAAAGTCGCTGCGCTATTCCTCCTGCTTGATGTTAAATTTTGCACTCTTTATTCTTGAACTCCTCAAAAAATCAAATCTAATACCGACAAATTAGTCTTTACCTTCAGTATAGTATTTTCCAGGAAAGGCTGGTTTTTTGGCTTTAAAGACGTCTATGCTCGCAAATTTTCGTGCATTTCAATTCAAGGCGATTCAGAGACATTAGCTAATATGATTCAAAAAGATTATCACTATGCCAATTCATTGATGATTGATCGCGCAGAAACGGTGCTTCATTCACATTTTGGTGACTTTCATTACTGGGAAGCGAGGCGCTCCATGCGTTACGCAAAGCACCTGCGTTTTATTGCTGATGAATTTAGGTAACCTAACAAATGAGTTGGGATGTTGATCAATGTGTTTGCTCTGAAATGGGGTTCTCATGCAGCGTTTGGAATAGAAAAGCTAAATGTAGCATCTTGATTCCCCAACGCATTTTTCAAAATTTTGATCGTTGTACATTTAAGGCAAGAACGATTGAACTCAAATGATGTGAGAGATGGAACTGTGCTTTCCGATTCATGGAAGACAACGAGGAAAGTATGTTACATTAGCTTAATACATCGAATGAAATCCTGTTAAAGCTGAAGCTGAAGAAAAAAATTTTTCAGGAACATGGTGAAGCGCAAGGAGGAGAATATGTATGTGTTCACTGGAGGCGTCGTGACTTTGTGCGATCTCATAGTGCTGATATACCATCTATCAGTAGTACCGCCGAGCAGGTTTGAATGCTTGTTTGAGTGTTAAATACATGAGAATATAGTTCCAACATCTTGTAAATATTTTTCATTCTAAACTGTGGGACCAAAAAGTATCAGATATTCTAAACTTTTCTTTGTTTAACAAAATCTGGCACTTTTGAAGATCGCTGTGATTCTGCGAAAAGAAAATCTCACTACTGTCTATTTATGTACCGATGCTTCAACTGCTGAAGTGACTACCCTTATCAGTCTCTTGCCGTCTGACATACAAGTTGAACGATTCCTAAACGACTCGTTTTTGGATGATGGAGAAGTCTCCATTGTTGACCAGGTTCCATACCTCCCTGATTTATAACACGTTTGCTAACGCAGAATTTAATCTGATTTTCTTGTTGCTGGCGTACTTAGGATGTCCGTTGCAGTGGATATGCGCACATGCTCGCTATTTTATTGGTACCCATACATCAACTTTCTCATATCGGATACAGGAAGATAGAGAAATCCTGGGCTTCGAACCTGAGAAGACCTTTAATAGATTGTGTCCCGATGGTGACAACGACTGTGAACAACCCGCCAGATGGATGATAGTTTATAAAGAACCATCCAATCGTTATTGATACGCGTAATTAGGTAAATTTTAATTCCTTACTCGCAGTTGTGTGCACAGTAAACAGAATCCACTTTTTGAATATAAATTTATCAAAGTTTATTCCCCGAACACTATCAAAGTGGTACAACGACATTAGGACATATACATAACTTTTCAGCAATCAACATAAAAAACAGGCAACGTCCTCATCAAACTCGAACAGGTGCGCTTTGCGCAAGGAATTCCCAATAACGCTGATATGGAGTCTTTTCTAAAGATTGCTCCTTCCACAAATCAGGTGTTAAATATGAATAGGTACGCTGAATCGCTGCATATGTTGCCTGAATTAAAAAAAAAAGTTCCATCGGCACCTTCATCAAGTTCTCTCGGTCATGCACCACAGTGCATCTTCCAATGGGAGGAGGAGAGTCATATGCGAAAAGACTCAGGCCGAAATATCCATTAAACCGTACTTTCAAACATTTCGAATAAAAAACTTACTTTTGCAAAATTGCCCAGCGTAGCAGTTTGTCCAACAGCGGATGTGTAACAGTCTTCCACTCCAGCCATTTGAAGCAGTTTTTTTGGCACAGGTGCTGATACAATACCAGTTCCTCTAGGAGCAGGAATAAGGCGCACCAGTACTGAACCACATTTTCCAGTGACCTTGAAAAAAGTTTAGCATATTCTTATATTAAAGATCAGTCACTCCTTAACGCACTCCTCAGGCTAAATAAAAAATACCTTGCAAGGGACAGTATGAGGCTGACCGATCTTGTTACCCCAATATCCACGACGTACTGGGATGACTGATAACTTCGCGGCAATTATCGCACCACGAATAGCTGTTGCCACTTCTTTTGAACACTTCACCCCCAGACCTACATGTCCGTTGTGATCTCCAATAGCAACGAAAGCCTGAACAGATTACTTTCAGTTTTACAAGTATACTAAATCACTATGCCTTCACAAACCTTAAAGCGTGTACGCTGTCCAGCACGAGTTTGTTTCTGCACTGGCATTATTTTCAATACTTCATCATTCAAATTAGACAGCAACATGTCGATAATTTCATATTCCTGAAAAAAATTAAAAATACGGAAGATTTACTTAAATTTCTTAAACACTGTGAACATAAACACATTAAGGCTAATAGTGATGATGTATGTTTATTTACTTTGATTGGTAACGAGTTCAGATAAATTTCTTCAAGCGAAGTGATTTTTCGATCTTTGACCAAACGTCCTAGCTTTGTTACTGGCACCCATTCTTTATCACCTTCCTTTCCACTTCTGAAATCTCAGGAATGAAGCAATTGTGTAAACTGTGATGCATACATCATATGGAACAAGTAATAAAGTTGGAGAGATTAGAATTCCCCGCACAGGCTTTATCTTTGTTATATTGCAGAAAGCCAACATGATAAAAATCTGGGCATATATTATTTATATCGAGTGAAATGGCTATTTCTCTACTGATTCTATTGTAGCAGATGTCAACAAATTGACTATGAAGAACACCAAGATAACATGGATAGAATCACATTACTTGAACAGAAATGATACTAACCTTCCACCGCGTCCACCTCGACCTCGACCACGACCACGACTTCGTTCACCACCTCCACGACCGCCTCTACCTACATTATTTCGTTTTGCTTTAGTAAACACGTAAATACCATAATAATTTGAATTGGAAGCATTTCAAGCTGTACTGGTCTACAACACACCCAACCCTTAAGGAAGGCTGCGAAAACAAGGTTTCGTCGAAAATCTTCATCAGACAGAGCAAGCAGTGTAATAATATGAAATCAGATATCTACAAACTTGAATGTCAACAAGCTTATCCTCATCACTGTTCTTTATCAGGATCGCCAAAAACATGAAAAGCACTTACCACCCCGATCGCCGCTACCAAATCCACCTCGAAAACCTCCACGTTCAGCCATATTGAATAAATTCAATGTTTAACAATTACCTAAAGTGTGATACACATTCACAAGAATATGTAGAACGACTGACGAGTAAGAAAGGATAAGTAAGAAGGAAATATATGAATTTGCTGAAGGGAATCCGTTATGAATGTCTAAGGTAGAAAAAAAAGAACAGCAGGAATGGTGGCATATTGCTGAAAACTATATGAAACGTAGTACTGAAGACTAAGACACAAGGGAACGGAGACGAAACAAGTGTGATAACAAATGAACAATACTAAACAACATGAGTAAAAAGCGAGGCGCAGTATCTTTAGAAAACGGCTCGAACATCCAAGCTACCATAATTATCATATTGCAATAAAGTCTAAGAACTGATGTGTAACATCCTCAATATATGCATAGTTCAGAAGTTGATTTCGCCATTTAAAGAGCAAATGAAAGAGTTCAAATGGAAAGTGAAGCGGAGTTTTTTGCGGGGTTAAAAGTTGTACATATCGAGAGTAGTGGAAAAGAGTTCCCTCTAACAACATGGCTAGCAAGCAAACTCATTGCGCGACGAAACTATCACTAGAAATTATCAAATCATCAGCTTCTAAGAATGTATGGCGATCGTAGAGAGTGGGAACTCCCCACAACAATCTTACGATGTCAGTTTGAAAATCCTGATAGCAGAGAGAGTCATCCCAAACTACCCCACCATTCCATCTCCTCCCTAAGGATCCCAAATCTCCCCCAGTCTTCGTACGACCCCACAACTGAAAAACTATTCGCATCGCTCCACAGGACGCACCACCTAAAATCTACCCTCGTCCTTTTGCTACAATATGTGTCGATGGATGAAGAGAGTATGTGTGGAAATGAAAGACAGTAGATGACGAGGTGAAAAGCTGGAAAGAGTGATTGGGGGGAGAAAGACCCCATTTATTGAAAGTGATTGGAGAGTGCCAGCTGGGAGTCGTCGTAGTTGGGAAAATGACAAGAGCTGCTATTAATGGGCCGCGAGATTGACGAGTTCAGACGTCAATACTCGCCAGCGGTATCTGTCAGCTGTGCTGGTTTATAAGGATTGTTCTGTTTTACCGTTTTTCATTCGGAATTCGCAGAGACCATCACGAGTCTGCAAAAAGATTTATAATGTTTAAATGAGATCTGAGAATAATTTACAATGTTTAAATGAGATCTGTAAATCCGTTAGTCCTGGAATTAAAAATACCAGAGAAAATCGAAGAAGTTGGTGAATTCTGAAGGTTATTGAGTGTTGCATTTTGTGACTCTTTTCTTTTAAAGGATCATTATATTTGACATAATCTTTTCTGCACAATGGAATACGTAATGCCCTTTGGCATAATAAATGTTGTTCTGTGGTGATCTTATGAAAATATGACATCCTGTAACTTCGTCAAATGCAATGTATTTCATCTTCATTTTCAGACGGTTCTATATTCGTTAAATTCGGTTAACGACAATAATGGACTACAAATGTATACTTCTTTGTTTAACGGCTGTCATCAACACATTTTTTTCACTATCGGGTTAGTTCAAATTACTATACAGTAAGGGAATTAAACTGTAATTATTTGAACACTACTGCTGCATGCGTCAAGGATTTAAGAGAACTGAAGGATAAAATGTCTATTTTAGCCGCAAGAGCAGTCTTATTTTTATGTGAAATTTGATCTTCAAGGTTTTACCTATGTTTCACCATGCAAAGCAGAAAGACCCATCTTTCTAGTTATGTCAATTGGGTATTTTGTTTCGAAATTTTGATTTTCTCATATGGTTTTAGTAACGTCATCAGCTGATGATCAAAAAATTGTTGGCATGTATTGCTTTGCTAATACCATCCAAAATCACCGAATCATACGAAATGAAAATAAACCGTTGAATTTAACGCTGTAAAAAGCTAAAAAGTTGGAGATTAATGAGTTCATCTTAAACTTATCGATGTATGCCACAACAAACAAGTTTTGTGAATTTCTAATGCAAATGCATCTCTTTTTATAAATTGAAGTTTTGTTTGATTTATAAGCTTTTCTCTAAAATCTTCATAATGAATTTTTCGCATTTTCAGATGCATCACTTGCTGCTATGTCCATAGATTTTGGTTCGCAATGGATCAAAATGGCTTTGGTGAAACCAGGTGTGCCGATGGAAATGGTGTTGAATGAAGAAGCACGTAGGAAAACACCAAACCTAATCATTATTAAGGATAACCAACGTCTGTTTGGTGACGCAGCACTGGCTTATGTAAGTGTTTTATACTAACGTAAGTGGGGTTATTGAGAATTTTTTCCTGATTCATTGGCAAATGAAAGGATTGGTAATACTGATCGAAACTAAGAAGTTTTGTTTTTCTCTTTCGTGAAGTGTCATGTTTTAAAAGTTGATTTCACTTGAGAGCCCCATTTTTCGTTGTGTATATTAGTTTGTATGGAAATACATTCTTGGTATCAAGTTTATCTTTTTCTTAAACTTTTTAGGGAGTTAAATATTCGAAAAATTCTTTTACTCATTTGGTAGATCTTTTGGGTAAGAAAATCGACAATCCAATTGTTTCACTTTATAAAGAGCGGTTCCCGCATCTAAAATTCATTCTGGATGGTGCCAGAGACGCTGTGCAGTTCAATGTGTAAATTTTATTTACTTTTTCAAGTAATCGGAGATGTTAGTCCATATTTAAGAGCCAAGAAATCAAAATTGCATGTTTTTTTTTTACATGCTACTCATTTCTTTTTTCCGCTGATTCAGCCAAAAATATACAAACTAAGTTGATTTCTGTCGAGGCCACATTGTAGGGATGGCGAGATTTACAGTGTTGAGTCTATAGTGGCAATGATTTTGAAAAGATGTCGGGAAGTGGTTGAGAAGTTCGCGAAACAGCTTGTTAAGGATGTGGTTATTACAGTTCCAGTGTTCTTCAACCAGGCAGAACGACGTGCTTTGGTTACAGCAGCTGAAATTGCCGAATTGAATTTGCTGCAAGTGCGATTTGATTTTGAACTACTTGTACCTTTTTAGAGATCCAACGGATGCTAATTCTTTTCTTTTTTTTCTTTGAAGATGTCTCTTCTTGGTGAAAATTATTTGGAAATGTTTCCATTTTTCTTCTTTAGGTCTTGATGCTGTCTGTAAATTTTAAGTGGTTCATGAGTATTATCTTTTGTTACCTTTTAGTTGCTGAATGATCATACTGCTGCTGGTCTAAATTATGGTGCTTTTCGAAGGAAAGAAATAACTGAAAGCGCACAAACTTTATTAATTTATGACGTTGGAGCAACAAAAGTTACTGCTTCGGTGTTAGAATATGTTTTAGTGGAGGAAAAGAAACGAGGTGAAAAGGATCCAGTTATGACGACATTGGGAGTCGGGTAGTTTTAAGGAAATAATTGTTCTGAACTTTTACACTCTTAATGACCCAGAGCTGCACATTTAGTAGTTTTGCGGACCAATGCCAATTTTTTCAATTGAAATGCGCAGTGTTACAGTTATAACCGCGTGGTTGGTGGCTTTGAAATTACACAAAGGCTGCGAGATATCTTTGTGAACGACTTTCGCAAAACGAAAAATACCAAAACCGATATAACAGAAAATCCACGCTCTATGGCAAAAATGTTACAAGAGGCAGAACGTGTCAAAATTGTATGTTTTGCCGACAGTGATTTCGGGTATTTCAAGTAATTACCAGTTGCAATTCTGTCCCATTGTAGGGAAATGACCAGACATTCCTGCTAATTGATTTTTTACGTCAGGTGCTTTCGGCAAATGTCAATTTCACTGCTCAGATTGAAAGTGTCCACGAGGAACAGGATTTCACGATGTCAGTGACCAGAACAATGCTGGAAGATGCAATGAGAGATCTCGAAGTAAAATTAGTGCAGCCTATTGTGGATGCTTTGAAAATGGCTGACCTATCACCGGAAAAGGTTTAATTTGGTTTTCCTGTTCTCCTTTGTGCATAGAAATCTTTTCATAATTACGAACTGTTTTTGTAACTTGCGCATGGATGCAGTGTTCTGTGTTTCCAGGTCACTCAGGTAGTGCTGATGGGTGGTGGGAGTCGCGTTCCTTTAATCCAAGAATTTGTTCAGAAATTCTTCAAAAAGTAGGGTTTTTTTATTGGAAAACATGTACCATTTATTAGTATTTTTTATTATAAAATTTTACCTCTTCATCTACTTATTTGGAGGAAAGAGTTGGGGAAGTTCTTGAATACCGATGAAGCAATTGCAATGGGTGCAGTTTACCAAGCAGCGCATCTAAGTAAGGGTTTCAAAGTCAAGAAGTTCGATGTGCGTGATTTACAGATATTCCCGATAGAGGTGTGTTAACTTCTGTTCAATTTTTCGTTGACATTTATAAAGTTAAAATGTACTGTATTGTAGATCAGGTCGTAAGATGTATGAATAATCTCAAAACTCTGTGCCCTTTATCGAACTATTAGCTTTATTTTTTTATTTAAGGTTGATTTTATTAGTGCGCATAATAAGGATGAAACAGGTGCAGGACGGTTAATACGTCGACCAATATATCCAATGAGATCGTTTATACCAGCATCTAAAAAAGTTTTATCGTTTACTTCATTCACGGAAGATTTTTCCATGAATGTTAATTATGGAGAAATGCGGCAGCTTAGCGCAGATCAGCTTATGTAGGTGCTTTAAGCGTTATTATTTATTTAAATAGTGTTCTGAAAAACTTACTCTCATCCAAATTACTTGTTAAATTATGTGATTTGATTTACAAATAGTTGTACTTTACAACATTATTGGATGTTTTAGGGAATTTGGCTCACTTAATATTAGCGAAATTAAAATAGGTGGTGTTACGGATGCGTATGTAAAGGAAACAGCAAAAGAAGGCACCATTTTCAAGGTTTTTTGTTCACTTCGGATATGCTTTGATCTTCTCATGTTTTATCTGGTAGTATAATTTTAAGGAATGTGCTCAAATAAATCATTGAGTAGGATTCTTTCGCTTACGATATTTGTTTGCATCTAAAGTTGTTTAATTTTAATAATCAATTTCGGAAAACATCCTATAGCTATTGCAGTTAGAAATTTGTGAATTTAGTCAATATAAAGTTCGAATTCACTTTTAGGGAATAAAAGCGCATTTCGATTTGGATAACTCGGGAATTTTGCATTTTGATGGAGCCGAAATGTTGGTAGAACGACCACCAAAAGCAGAGTCCACGCTTGCTTGTAAGTATTTAAAAACCTATACAAAACTTTTGGGTTTGGTTTTTTTAATGCAAACTAGTGAGAAATTTATTTTTAGCGAATATTTTGACGGCCTTGATATAAAATGACTCTTCAACATATTTTGTTTATAGTTCACATATCCCATTTTTTTGCAGCGCTTGCTGAAAAAATTACTGGATTATTTTCATCAAATAATAAAATGGATCAAACTAAAGAGAAAAACGAGGAAATTTTGAAGTCTGAAGAAATAAATGATAAAAGTCGTAGTACTACTGTTGGTATTGCGGAAAATCGAACTAAAATCGAAAAGCCAGCAGGCGATAATGTCAGTCCATCGTTATTTTCATAGATTTATTTAATTTATAAGTGATTATGTTATAAAGTTGTAGTAATTTTTCGCAAACTTTTTTCCGGTTTATAGATTAGGAACTTTCCGATTCTTTGCAGGTAACGAGCAAGCCAGCGGAAACAAACAAAGTATGAGTTTCACTGATAATCGTATTGGTTTATTTTTCTTTCAAAATATTAACTTATTCTACTCGTTTACTCCTCGATTAGTTTATTGATTTCTCTTTCGAGCAATAAACTAACATTCTTCATGTCAGATATTTCTTATTTACTAATTATTTCCCATAGGCATATTTGGCTTAATAGGAAGACTGAAAATAGTTTGCTTTCATCTTTTAATTGCATTCGCCCGATTTATTAATGAACAATAGACTGGCTTTACCCGAAAAAGGAAAAGTGACTTGAAGTTGGGGTTATAATTGTAAGTGGCTCCGAAATCGAGGACGTAAAGCAGAAGAAAATTTCATAATTTAAAATTATAATTATCATTAACATCTTATAACCTTATAACTTTAAATTATGAAATTTTTTTCTGCTTTATTTAAAAATAATGTATTTTTCTCATTTCAGACAGTTGCAAATGTGGCAGAAACAAAGCTAGATGAAAAGCCTCAGCAAATCAAAATTTCCCTAAAGTTGGCGGAGAACATACTGGATGTCCTACCAATTTCCGGCAGCGAAATTGTTGCTACGAAGAACAGGTGATTCTGATGGAATATTAATCTGTATTTAGACTTGGTCGGTTGAAACTTTGGCATTCTGTTCCAATTTAACTCCTCGAAATATGAGTTTCAGGATTGCTGAGTTTGAGAGGAAAGAAAAGGAAAAAGCGATTCGTGAAGAAGCACATCATGATCTTGAATCACTAGCTGTTGATCTTAGCGATAAACTTACGCAAGATGAATTCATTGTACTGATCTTTTTACTTATTTTCAAGTTACTGCGTTTCACAAAGATATCATTGAACTTTCCGCATTTTTTTACAGCGGTTTTTAACTGCCGATGAACACACCGCTCTGCAAAAGGAGGTGTCGCAAATAAAAACTTGGTTGGAAGATGACGTTGATATTAATACTCCAACAGCTGAATTTGTGCAGAATAAGAAATCAATCGATGAATTGTTACGGCCGGTTAAAGTCCGCATAACAGAGGAGCAGGTATCTTTTGCGGTTTTGAAAAGGAACTTTCTGCTACTATAAACCATTTTAAGCATTTTTCCAGTTGATATTTTTGTTATTGCAGGAGCGTCCTGCAGTGGTGGCTGAACTGATTTCAATGTTTAATCATACAGAAATGTTTTTACTTCTTGCACAAAACCTTACTGAAGCCGAAGTGTTCACAGAAGTTGAAATCAATTCTTTAAGCAAATTACTCGATGGAACTAAGGTATGAAAATTAACTGACTAATATCAGTGCTTGAAATTTCTTGCTTGAGAAACGGAAAATTTATGGAAAATGTTACATCGAAGCGAGATAGTGAATTGCAGTGACTCTAATGAATCATTTGGAGTGTTATACGTAAATTCTAGAACTGGCTCACTGCGAAAATGGAGTTGCAGAATAAATTAAAACCAACTGATTCACCAGCTTTTCCTGTCAGTGAGGGAAAAGAAAAGGTCAGTATTTAATAAAGGATAAAATGAGCTCGATGGTTTCAGTTCCAGAAATAAAAAACAGATGATGGCTTTATCTTCGGTATTTTTAGATAAGAACTTGCTTATTGGGCTGATTCAGATTAACAGCAATGTATTTACACAATTATTCATTGTAAATAGTTTTAATGTGAGATTCGATTTTAGTTAATGTCGCTTGATCGTGAAGTAAAATATTTGTTAAATAAGATGAAATTTGCGAAACCAAAAGCTAAGAAGGAAGAAAAAGCCGAGAAAACAACTGCTGAGAGCAATGAAACATTATTGGAAACAACAGAGGAACCAAGGACGGTTTCGGAGGAGAAATCAAATGAAACGTCAGGGGATGCACAGCCTCTCGACGACGCGACTGATGTGAAGAAGAACGAGGAACTGAAAGCCGGTAAACAAAAAGGCGGTGCACCACACGACGGTTCGGAGCTTTAGTTTTTGCTTGTTTTCAATTTCTGTGATTTATTATTCATAGCATTACTCATTATTTGTTGTTTTGTCCATTAAATAAATTAGTGTATGTAAGTTAATGTGTCGTTTCTGCCTCATTGAATAAGTGATTTACTCGGTTTGACGGGATTTACTGTTTCATTATTCCTGAAGATTCCAGCTGTTCTTGATTAACTAGATATAATCATCGTTATCAAAAAAAAAAGCCATTCATATCAGTTTTTTGTTGTTCCGTATTGTGATAGTGTCTGATTAGTTACCTTATTTCTTTTTTGTTTGTTCATTTGTTTTTTACCGTTTTATTCTGCTTATTTATTGTTCTTTTTTCTTGTTATAAGTTATTTTGTGACTGGAGTATTTCTTTCCAGTTTGCTTTTTATTAGCATCTTGATTTTTACTATAATATCGGGCTTCATTTATCACCTGTGCTTTACTGCATCTGACATGATTGGTTCAAATATTGTTCAAGATAGGAATTAGTTTGAAAGTTGTATGAGACGAATGCTATTTGAGATGCTTTATAGCATTTCGAAGGAACGTTGCAGTGTTGTGAAATTGGTGAGGCGATTTCCGCAGGACACTACCTTATCATAATAGTTCGTATAACTCTTTTTTGATGAAGATCGTCTTTCTGCTCTCTAAATTTGATTTTTAACAAGGGCTAAATTTCTGGTCCGTATTTTTGCTTCTAAAGAGAAATACCGAGATTGTACCTTTGAACATTAGTGGTTTTAGTAAATATTTAAGTGAATATTTCTGAACATCCATTTTCCTTATTGAGACGTTATAAATCCAGCCGTTTTTTTCTTTGATCTGGCTGAATTTTTTGGACGTAATAGTATTATTGCCTTTTGTAGCTTCTGGACTGACAATAAAACTTCTAAGTTTCTTGGTTCTTTACTTTTCCGAATTCAGTATCGGTTTTTTTTTGGATTTTGTGTGCTAAGACTGCAGTACTAAAATCAGGATAACGTGTACGCTTTTCATTTGAATGAAAATCTGAAAGACTTGTGGATTATTTTCTGACTGGTTGGGTTTAATGTTTTGTGGTCTCTTAAGTCTTCTAATTCCATTGGGTCATGTGCGTGTAAGGCGTGTTACGTGTAGGAAAACGCTTAAAAATATTACATTTAGTCATCTCTGTAACACGAATTGTTTACGAAGAAATCAAAACAAATTCCATTTAACAATGGGAAATAACTTGCAAAAAAATTGATGACCACCTTTACTAGAGATCTGTGTTAGTAAATTGCAGTTTGTTGATTGTTATGAATCTTATGTAATTGGCAGTAAACAATTCATTAATAATGTGGACATGTGTCAATAACTTATGCATAATGCTTATTGCCTTTCGCGATTAATATGTTATCTGCTGAATAATCAACCTTGGATATCCCATGTAAGATCTGATCAAAGCTATTCGGAAATAAGTTCATGGAAGCGCTGGACCTCTGACGTAATATCTGCGAAGAAAAGTTTTTACGACCTGCATATTTGATGCATATAAATTTTAAAGCTCATATCCTTTGCGAGTTCATCAGTTCTGAAAATTCATTCTCTCTGTTGAGTAAAGAATGCTTTAAAAATGGCCCCAAAAGTCATCTAATATTTGCAATCACTTGAGTGGTTCCAGATATCTGATTAAGCTTAACATTGTTGAGAGGCTTTGGAGAGAAACTATCCAAAACTGTCGAGAAATTTCAAAATATAGGCAATCGCAGTAAAACGATTCGCAAGCAAGCATATCGCAACTCATCTGCTTCGTCCCATCTAACTATAGAGAGACGAAGTGAGTCTATCCATTGCCCATCCCGTAATCCCGAGGTCTCCTCCCCCTACCTAATTCAAGGTGTGCCGAACACAGGTACTTATCTCTTCAAAACCCGTCTGAACTTCCACATCTCGATCGACCCCTCCTCTGATCATGCTACCTTCTTTCATCAGCTATCAAATACACATACACATTCACAGACACATACACACATACACACACATACACACATACAGTCTGTTCGCAACATCACTGCTAATTGTTGTGGGAGGCTGATTTATGGACGCTAATAAAGGTATGTAAATTTTTTTTTGCGTATCATAGCAAACATGCAGTGGTATTTATTCCCTCCATTACCTCTTCAGCTAAATTGTTTAGACATGGATTGGGGATGCTTGGCGCCTGCCTTATTATTACCAATAACATTTATTAATTGTCCACTAATTTCCATAAATCACATTGATACCGGTTAAGCACCGTGTTACCATCAAGTTATTCATAATGAAAGCATTCATTGTTCATTTACTAAATTTCATTCTAACAATATTACATTTCTCATTCTTCCATGTTATGTGATGTAGAGTTCCTGACATTCTATGAGAATCAGAAGGTGTTATTAGTAAACCGTAAATTAAGTTTTTCCAAAATCGCGTTTGAATAATAAGCGTTAATCTCCAAATACTTTAGTTTTCAAAAACTAGACTTAAACGCTTTTTTAGCTAGATCTAAACGCTGCAGAAAATGGTTATTCTTTTTTTTTTGTTGAAATCTGAGACTTGCAAAAAATTATCGTCATACACGGAAATTGTTCTAAAGCATAAATCCTTTAATGCTTAAAAGCTCTGTTTATGAAGTATTTAGTAGCTTTCTTGAAGTTCTGATTTTAACTCAATCTGGAAAATCTGGAAAATAGACGTTGCTGAATTTTCGATAAATAATGAAGCTTTCATCGGTCAAGATTTATCTTAAATCGATGCTGAATTAGATTAAATGCTATGAAATCAGATCTATTTGTCATTTCGAACAGATCCCTCTCTCAAATTAGCTATTAGCGGCTCTCTTTGGCGTTACACCATTTATTTACAACATATTTTCCTCAAATAAGTGAAATCTCTGTCATATGCAATATTTAGTTGTAGCCGTTCTTACGTCTATTCAATTGGTGTTCATCTGCGCATCCATATACTTGGTCGTGACATCTTAAGGTAATAGATGACGTTCCACTGCGCAGGTACGGTACAATCAAAATACACTTCAATTCATTTCGAAAGAAGAATAGCGTATTTTATTATGATTTAATCAGTACACCGGATTTCCTCGGGATTTTGCATTGAAACAAATTTTTATTTGACTCAATATTCTCATACTGAAGTTTTTTTGTTATTTTGCTTAGACTTTATGGAGCGTGACCTTTTTATAATTTTGTTGACCACTCCATTCGATATTTCTGTTGCCTGTAAATTGAAATGCTATCCGCATATCATTTATAAAACAGAAAAAAAAACTGAAATTTTTCACAAGTGCAGTAAGTTAAAAATAAGCGTTAAATACATAAACCAGGCAGAGGAAATCAGAAAAGGGTTTTCCAAAATCTTCGTACTAATTTGTTTCTTTTTCTTTTTTCTTATATACCAATCAGTTATTCAGTTTGGTCTGGTCCCTCTTCAAGTAGCAGCTTTTTTTAAATGAAAAATTAGTTTCAAAATTCATTTTAATTCATACATATATCTTATCAATTAAAGCTCGATTTCAAATTTTATGGAAAGAAGCTCTTAACTACCTACGTAAATTAATTTGTAAAGGGCAAAAGCACCAGCTTACCTTAACCTTAAACATTAAACCAGCTAGAGCAATTTGAAGACATTGCAAAAGTTTTTTTAACAATAAATACAAAAGTAGTGTTGTTAAGAGCATTCGCTATTTATGATTCATATAAGAAGCAAGCCGAAAAAGCGCAAATGGAATACTTGCTGTAAATTTGTTGTCATCCAAAAACAGTTCTCATAGCCGATCTTTGTGGCTGTTCCAGAAAAATTCTGGATAAGTCCATTTAGTATCATTGTCTAACATGTTTGATATTAGTTTAAAAATTTGCGTAGCAGTCGAATTTATTGTATCACTTGGCTTAAAATTAAAAGCGAAAATTGACACAGTAAGATGAAATCAGAACAAAGTAAGTTATATTGCTATTTTGACTACTTTGATATTTCAAAAATTTGTTTTTTAGATAGTCGAACAATAGCCACAAACAGGCACATTATTGTTATGGTAGTGATACGTAATGAGTGATGCCGATGCGTTATGTGAAACAAACCGGATATTTCGACTATTTTTACTACGTCTTGCTGAATCTTGTCAGGTAATCACGAATAATTTAACTCTTCCGTTGATTATGATTTATTAAAATTTAGTAAGCTGTAGAAAAAACTAAGAGTAAAAATTTAAATTTTGGAATGATTAAATGGAAAAAATCTGATACAGATTTGATTTGTACAAGAGATTAGCTGTTTCTGATTTAATTAAACTTTTCGTTTTGGTCCTGGTGAGTTAATTATTCTCATCAATCATTCATTTAAACAAAAAAGTCATCTTAAAAAAACGAGAAAAAATCATTCTTAGTGATGAACTTCCCTTATATTCAAATAAATTTATTTTTCTCAATTCTCGATCTATTTTAGTTCCTTTTTTGTTGCAGCTTTTTGAACTAAGGATTGCGTCTTTCTCCTTTCTCGTATATTGGTGTATTGCATAGTACGGAAAGTTCATTTCCAAAATTTTGAGAGCAACTATAAATCACTTAACTCCAAGTTGATATGAATCTCATTTTTATTGTAACGGTGTTAGATCCCGTGCCACCAACAAATTAAAATTGTTTTAGAATAAAATTACTTCGTCTGCACTTACAAATTATTATATTATAGAAGGGAAAAGAGGTAGAATTACTAGAAATTATAGGAATCTTCCAGAAATTCCAGGAAACTGTAAAATGTTGAAATGTATATGATAATTATTGAAGAGTATTAGGTAGAAATAAAATTATTAAAGAAACAACATGTATGCAACTTATCAACAGCTCTCTTTCATCTCAATAAAATCAATCGTCTAAATTAACACTGTCGGACGAATTTTCTCATTGGTTATGGTGTGTTGCTGTTATCACTTCAGCAACTTCAAATTTTTGAAATCATTGTTATATTTCAAATTACCCTTGGCTCTAACTATCGAAAAATATATATGACGTTGTATCTTGGCGTTGGCAGTTTATTTTCACAGTTTGTGGCCTTCCCACCGGCTTACGGTATCCATATCATAATGTGTAACATCTGTCTGAGTTGTGCTACAGACAATTAACGTGACAGATAGAGGATAATGTTAATAGGACATGTAAATAGATGAAAGGAGAAATGAAAAGGAAAGAGTAAGTTGAAATGTTGTCATCAAATGTCTCATTCCGGTTGCTTAAAATAACTAATTTGATCGATAGCATCATTTTCAAACATTCAGTCAAATAGGCGCACTTAATCGATCCAATACTCCGAACATCACAACATTTATTTATCTTTTCAAATTAACCAATTTTGAATGTTAATTTTGAATGCTGAAAGAGTTTTTTAATCTGAAGTCAGAATAATTCTTGCCTGAAATTATTTCAAAAATCATTTTAACTAATGTCCATATATTCATATTTGAAGGAAGAAATTCGAACTCCCGATGATTTGCTCATTTTTTTGTTTCTCCTACAAATGAATTAAATCACTGATTTATGCCTTCCTTCAGCATCAAGATTTCATATCAAACTCAAAATAACTATCCAGAATAAATTCTTCCAGGATTCTTGCACATTCGAACTTAATTTAAATCCTTTTAAAAATTTCTCTTTATACTTGTATTCTACTTAATAAAATGTTGCTTCCCTATTTTAAAGATAAATTTCAATGTTTTATTATGTAAATTTGTTTTCACTCATTTTTGTAAAACGTTAAAGTGCTTTTCAAGCGCAAAAATTAGATGTTTCTCGAATTCCGTAAAATTTGATAAAATTTGAAAATTTTCCTTCGCAACTATGTTCCTATCTTGTTTCCACCATCTTGTGAAATGCATCGAGAATAACAAATCACAGGACGTTGCACAACATTGAAAAAATACTGTCAAGGAAAAATTTCTATGATAACTTTGGAATTTTTAAGTTAAACAACCAGCAGACTATAAATAACTAAATCAAAGTTTTCGCAATTTATAAGAAATGCTATCGATTTCAAAAATTAGATATTCCAACTTCATAAAATCCATTACAGATATGATCCATAGAGCCACAGCAGTCTTTAGAATTTCCAATAAATTTGGAAAATCCGAAATTTTTGGTTTTTCCTTTTTTTATTATACAGTTAGATGAATTCATGACACAGATCAAGAATGAAGTCTTTTTCTGGGATTCATTCAGTGGATTGAAAATGAATGTGTCTGGTAGCTTGCTGATGCGAGTTATGCTCATATCGAAAATAAAATGAAACAACATTAATTCTATTCTTGTCTAAGATTCATCTTGAAATTCATTAATTTCAAAAAAAGAAATGAAGCTTTCATTAAATTTCCTTTCAATCTGGTGACGGAGCTGTTAATTAATAAAGGCTCAATTTTTGTCTTTTATGATAACTTATCAATTTCTAGATTATTAACAATTACGCAAATAGCAAATTTGATGCCGATCGGTGAAGCGGCCACTGTTTGGCAACTGTATAGTCGATGCAGTTCCGCTTTTGTACAGATTTTTTTGAAACATGCTAATGCGAGAGGACAACAATTCAATCACTGTTTAAGTTTGTTATCTGTTATTTAAATGTCTTTCTGATCACAACTGATAATTGATCAGCAAATCAATTTTCAAAATTTCAAATTTTATGAAAGTCAAAAATTCAATTTTTCATGTATTGTATTTTTTAATTTTAGTGAATAAGTTAAGCATAAACCAGATGCAATTTTTCAGCCGATTTTCTAGTACATGCAGACAATGAAGGGCGCATTCGGATGGAAAATGCTCTTACCGGTAAATTTATATGCTTCAATAAACGACAAAGGCTCGCAATTAGAGTAAGCATTTAATAATTCAATAACTTTTATGCAATAAAGTTTTTAGGTTTGATTTGAATATGAAGAGCCATGTGCAGTTGGAAGGAAGAGATGGGAAGGAAACTGGTAGAGGAAATATTCTGGAAAATCAGTTTTCTATTTTAATTTTTTACAAAAAGTCAAATGATGTGCTTGTTAGTGGCTTGCGAATGAATCATTTGTTTGAAGAGAGAAACGCATAATGGACGACGTTATGAATCTTTTTTTTGGAAATCAATTTTCCATGAAGATAAAAGTGAAATGATATTCTAATAAGGTGAAAGAGAATTAATTTACTACCTGAGTGACATCAGAATATTTTTTGCATTCCATAATGAGGAAGAAATTTGATCTCATAATTTCTATTGTATGAGAATACTGTGAAAGCCGATTGGTTGGGTTTTTATTCGAAATTACAAAAAAAAAAAACGATTTGTCATCATCGTCTATTGAAGTATAGCCGTCGCATTTCAACTGTTATTGTTTAATAAAAGTAGTTTTTTTCGTGGGGATATTTCTGGCATTATTGGGAAAATAATTATTGCATTGGGAAAATTTTGTTTTTGCTTCGATCTTATTTTGTTACATTTTATCGGAGGTTGCATTATATGCTATCAACACTGAAAATTTTAAGTGTCAAAAAATAAAAATCTTTTTTCACTTTCAATCAAACAGCAATATGAAATTCTACAACTCAAACATATGAAAAGTAAATGATGAAGTATTACCGCTATCACTTCATTTCTTCTTATAATTTGCTTTAAAGCATGCGCTGACATCGGATTAGTACATGACTAGATCAAAAAGTTGGAGTAATTAGCATATTATCTTCTCTTAGCCAAATATTCTAAAGCAACTTCTTCCAACATGTCAGTACCATCGATAATCTCTACAAATTCCACACTGCATTATTTCATTCACATTACACTCAATTTCCAGCATTTCAAAAAGAAGTTTTTAATGATGAACAGATTCTGAATGATGCATTACAAAGAATTTCAATTCCATTAAATAAATAATGCAGTAATCACTTTCAAATATCATCCGTATAAAATACATATTGCAACATAATATTCGCAAAATTTTCAGAATGACGGGATGGATGAAAAATGCCTTTTTCGTGAGCAACTAACATCATCTGGATATACAATGTTTCAATCCGCATGGAAACAAAACTTATTTCTTGGATTTAACAGGTTCTTCTTAAAATCATTTTTATAAATTAAATTGAGAAAAATTTAATGGTAGTTTCTACTCACCAATATTATAATACTTTGATACGAAAAACGCATAAGGGAAAGTGGTAATTTGATCAGTAAAAAAAAAAACTTTAATTTGATTGCAATGATTTCTTTTGCGATAATTACATAACGAATAGATAAGATGAAGAAAAGGGATAAGCAATGGAGAAGGAAGGGAGCGACAAATTGTCTATATATTATTTTAAATAGGTGGCAGCAACTAAAAAAAGTGGGCCATTTTAAAAAATATGACAAAGCCTCTAACAGATCGCAATAATTACAACATTGGTATTTAACAACAAAAACAAAATATTTCTCATACTTTTTTGTTTTCGAAAAATTTTGGCGCAAAACCATATTCAAAAATTTATTGAATTTCGTCCATTAACCAATCAATGATAAGGAAGTACACTGCGTTAAATAAATCTCCGTTGCACCTGAGAGAAACAAGGGAATTTCTATACGTGATACCTGACTTGAAGTTTCCCACTATTTATTTTGAGAGTCAAAATGCGACTGCTTTTGAAAGGAAATAGAGGAATATCTATTTCTGCAGAAATTTTAAAAACGCAAGATGGAAAAATTTAGAACGCGTGCACTGATTCAATCTGGTGGAAACAATATATTCAGTGTTTGCAATTTCAGTCAATTAAAACTTGCACATTCTAAATTTTTCCTAAACTTCGTTTCACTACTTATTTTGAAGGAGAGGAAAAACAGAAATGTATACAAAGTTATTTAATTGTTTTCGAATGTCACACTGCAAATCAGCTCATTGAAAACATTATTAATGCTCCGATCTTCTTCAGTTTAAAGCAAAAATAAAGCATGAATTTCAGAAAATTCTTAATGCTATTGAAGAACATACAAGAAACTTTGCATAAAACTTTAATTAAATCCAATGCCATTTGCTGTTTCAAGTTGATGTATGATTGATTGTTCCGCACCTTGGAACGATGACATTTATTTGAATTTTCCATCTTACCTAAATCCAAATTTCCGTCACGCTATTTTTTTCATCATTGATTGCCCGCTAATCATTATCTTCTCATGCTTACCAGACGTTGTATTCTACTAAAATTTTCATGCAATTCTTCACAACAAAATTGGGCATTTCAAGAAGAATGATACGAAGATTGTGAAATTGTTTCAGCACATTATTTTTCTTTTTAAGGAGCTATTAGCAGTTGATGCCATAATGGGATCTGTCTTATCAATGTTTATGAAAAATAAGAAAAATCAGGAAGGAAGAGAGCTGCCAGATTCTTCATAATTGCCAGGAGCACTTTATTTGTTTATTCTCCCTCTTCCACTCTGTCCATCTTTTCTTTAACTCTAACTGTTTGCTTTTTAAAAATCATCATTGCACTTCTTTATTTTTTTCCAGAATTGTAGATCCAAGAAAAATTTTTGGAAAAATATGTTAAATTTCAACTTTTTTTTCTCAAGTTCCTAGGAAGGGAATTGTTAATAATTGTTAAAGTAATAATAACATATGATATTACCAGCTGCCTTTGGATTCCAAAATTCTATGTGTTTCTTTCAGAAAAGGAAAATTTCAAGATCCATCACAAATCAACTCAAAACGGCGGTGTTTTTTATTTACCAAGTTGTTGCGTGAAGTAAAATCAACACGATTAACGTCCTGTTCAAAGCCGGAAAAGGATGATCAAACAGAGTTGGATCTCGAATCGAAACGACAGCGCTATTTGTACAATGTTGTCCGGGAATCACTACTAAGTCGAATTCGAGCTACAGCCTAGCATATTTATACAATAACATCATCTTACATTTTGTTGGTATAGTTTGAATGCCTTTGATGCCATCTTAATCTACACGTTTATCATTGTGTATAGTTATCGCCGCTTTCCTCAAGTACTCTCTCGTTGATTTATCATCGAGTTGAGAATTTCTGCTTAATACAATATCATTCCTGAGTTGTTTGCGCCAATAAACAACATCATTTGCTGCAAATTTAAAATGTTCGATACAAACTTGAAATGTCAAGAATGCTTTTGAATTGAGAAATAAATTTAGAATAGCACAATTATTAAATGAAATGAGCATGAGAAAATAATGACCTAACCTAACGGCAATACTGTTGATAATATTAGTATTGTTTTCGCCATCATTTTTCTGATTAGGAACAGAAATTTTCACACAATATTTTTAGAAATTGCGTTAACCTTTATTCCTTAATTAGTACCTTAAAATCGAATGGACCGTGATAGACTAGCTACTCCTTCTGAGATTTTGAAAATTACATAATCCAGTTCAACATACATAGTAGTATTTCAAAAGTAAGCTGCTACCAATAATTCGAAGATTATGCGATTACACAAATTTTTTGTTTTATGAATTTTTTTTCTCAAGAAAGCTGTAGCTATTAATTTAACAGTACAATACCTCAACATCTGTTGATTTATTGTATCGTAAGTGAATAAGTGCATAATTCTTGGAATAATAATGAAAATTTGTATGAATGATTGGACTGTAATGAACGAGAAAACCGTTTCTAACCACTGTGATATTGCAACTTCAATCAAGTCATATTAATTAAGAAAGCATTGAAGTTTTTTAAGGTGGATAGCGCCGGATAAAGCATTCCGAGTGATTTCAACTTCTTCAAAAGTACTGTCATTTATGTTTGACCTTTCAAAAAAAGTTGGTTATAAATGCCAGAATGAAAATCTCGTCCCACAGAGGTTTGTTACGTATTATTTTGAGCCTATTCTGCAAAAAGAGATATCAATAAGTAGGGTAATTTTATTTAGATGTGAAAAACATTTTCTTGAAAACATCAGAAAGTACAATGATATTTGTTTACAATATCATCAACAGTTGCAAAACATTGATTTAGAAAATATTATAGAGATTTCAAAAATAACATTTGTTAAAATGAACAGGGTAATGCTGATAAAAAATTATGGAGGAATCTCGGACAACAGTCTTTACATGTGGTAGATTAAATTTGCATATTTAATAAACGTTGATCGAATTCTCCCTATTAAATTCTGAACTGCGAAGGGAGTGGT
This sequence comes from Cercopithifilaria johnstoni, assembly GCA_916381525.1. NCBI lineage: Eukaryota > Metazoa > Nematoda > Chromadorea > Rhabditida > Onchocercidae > Cercopithifilaria > Cercopithifilaria johnstoni. The sequence continues at coordinate 4,638 of CAKAEH010001602.1, read as the reverse complement.
CTTTTAATGTACTGATTCTGTTTTTATTTCGATTCCCTTCCTGATTATTCGATTCTCTTTTCGAGATTATTTTCTAAATATCGTTTCTATCATGATTGTGATAAAGTAACATAATGGTGCTCAATTTAATCTCATGTGTTCACTATTCCAGTTATTTTTCACTTATATTTGACCATCACTGAAGTAAAATTTTACCATTAGCTTCATTCGAGAAAAATTAATCCAATAGATTTCAATATCATTTTAAATAAAGAACGTATTTCATGCTAATATCTTGTCTTTATTCAACAAACAATGAAGTGCTAAAACTTTCAACTTTCTTTGATCTTTTTTTGCTACTGCAAGTTGAAAAGGTTTTAATTCTTTTTTTTCAAAACTCTTCAATCTTGATTAAGTGATATTCGATTCACTGAGAGAAAAATGAGAAATTTTGATATAATAAGCAAATGAATTATTATTATATTCACTGATGCTTGTGCTAAAGGGAACTTGAAATTTTCATAATTGATATTAGCTTCTTACTGCCAAATGTGTTTATTTTGTCCGCTTACATAAAATAGTCTGTTCCGATTTCTTTTGTCAATTAAAAATGGAGAAGAATTCCAACTAGCTCTGGAAGTTAGAGTTATTCGGAATAGTTTGATAAATTTAACAAACAGATCTTCTCTTAAGAGAATGAATTGAGTCATTAAATTTCGGATAGAAGAGAAATTAGAGGAACGGAGAGAGTTGGATCTTCTCAAATTTTTTGGAAATTTCTTTTTTATTAAACTTTTAAATTTGTGAATGAACTCGTTGAAGTGATATGCCAAAGTTATTTTATGCTTGTTATGCACCATGCAAATCAAATCCTCTCTTATAATATCTACCTGGGAAGTTCACCGGAAGAGGAAGAAATGAAATGGTTTAGTCCACTAAGCAGCTATTTTTGGATATTAGCAAATCAGCAACGACTGCAACAATTACGCACAAAATTCAAAAAGAAGTTTAAAATCTCAAAATTTATTTCATCAATTACCCTAAACACATAGCAAACAAACATTCAATGATTTTGGAGAAGACGGAAGAAGAATAGACTTTCATACAGAACAATAACATGATGTATTGCTATTTTATATATATATATATATTAGTACCATTTTATTTTTCCAAAACTCAGTGGTAAAGTTTGGTCTCAATTTCCGGAATATGAAATTTTCTCAAACCTAAATTACTTTTCTTTGAAAATCGGAAAGATGAACTAAGGTCAAAATATTGATATATGAAGCGGAAGATCATATCAGTTTGTTGTGAATAAACTTACAAAATTTGAATACATCCGAATTTCAGAATAAAGCAATATGCGAAACTAAACCTTAGGTAGTCATTATGATGATTGCTACAGGTACTGCCGAGAAAAACTATCAGCATTCACCAATAGTGTGGAATTCGAAACTGATTAAAATATAAATCAATTACGTATCAGATTCGGTTCCAATATCAAAGTGGCTAAAAGCCATCAGAATTTATCCAATATTTCACGATACAAAATTAATTAAATACAAGCCAACTATGTATCAGATTCGGTTTCTTCTTCTTCCTCAATTATCTTATTTTCCTCAAGTTCATCTTTACTGCACATCCAACGCCGAAGTATACCAAAATATTTGCTAAATAGCAATTCGAATCCCTGGAAATGAAGCTTCTACTTCATTAAAACGAGTTTGGTGTCCCATATTGTGATTTATTACAATTCTAGTCGAAAATTTAGCAAGTAAAGGTCTAATATTAATAACAACGAAATATAAGATTAGATTTTTTTTCCGAAACACGTTCGCACTGGAAGGATTTCTAATTTAACTAAAACTGACTGATATTCAACAGTAGCTAGTGTGGAGTAGCGAAATCAGTAACTTGAAGGAATGATGAATAATATTTACCTGCAAAGCATGTTCGATCTGCCGATCGATCAATACATAAGATACAGATATTAGACCAACAGCGAACAGAGCGACAAAGATAAGTGTAACAGGTGGTTCGATATTGCAGCTTCCCACCGTTGATAATATTAGAAATACATGGAAGACGGCGTCGATGAACGGCTAAAGTGAATTTTATATTCACTAATTAAGTGATGCATTTCTCTCTCACTCCACGATCGCCCGATATGTCCTAATGTACTTGAACAGGAGATCTGATATAGTATTATTGAAAAAAAGGAGGAATAGAAAGAAATCAGGTAATTGGGAATTGTTGTTGATAAAAATGAAACTATTGAAAAATTCATGCGAAGAAGCGCAAATTTTTGAAAAAATTCCGAAAAAAAGCAATTTAAAATTCCAAAAAGAAAGTAGATCTGAGAAAATGAGATTTCTAGATGAAATTCGATTTGCTTGTTATGCTGAAACTAAAGTTATTGAACAAACTAGATCACCACTAAAAAATGGTTGCCATGTTTCCCACAATAATGGGTATATTTACTTTTCCAATTTTGAAGGATCAAACGTGGCACAATGTATTAATAATGTTTTTAGTGACTAATTTGAACAAACTTGAAAATTCGAGGAATAGTTTCATTATTTTTAAAATTCAAAAAATTTAAACATGCCGTATCGTCGTTGGATTCCTCAATAATGTCGAAAACAACGGCTGTTGCAAAAATAGCTACAAGTGCCGCTATAAAGATATGGTTACCCGGAAGAAGACCAACAAACATTTTGGAGCACTGAGCAACGTATAAAAGTGCCAGCGGTATGCCAATAATACCATAACTCATTGCTGCTATTTTACCAATTGGTGAGAAATTTTCCTCATCTAGGAATCCTAAAGAAATTATTGAATTTTTTTGACTTTTAAATGAATAAAATTTTCTTTCAGAATCACCGCCACATTTCCAATTATTCAATAAAAAGAGTTTAGATGGTGATGCATTACCTAAAGAAGCAATGTACAGACCTACCAAAAAAAAGTTACGATGTCAACCGTAGGAATCACTCTAATCAATCAGTCACTGAACAAGATTTTTGGTAATTTCTTCTTCCTTACAACAACCAAGTTTTTTTGAAATACATTCTAGTTCTTAAGATTTAATTGAATTCATGAATATTCTGAGTTCTAAAATCTCACAAAAACCTTGAATAGCTGAATTTTTTGATTTTTAATTCGAGTCTTTTAAATTTCAAAATTTTGAAGCGTAATATGTTTTTTTTTTTTTTTTTTACTAAAAAAATCCTCCAGAATGGTTCCACTAAATTATTTCACACATTTAAAGCTGATTTTTAAATAATTATTAGCCTACCAATTGTAGTAACCAGAGTAAAAGCATGTATGAATGCTTTATTGAATGATTTTGATGGTGAAGCGGCGACTCTTCGACATGAATTCAGCACAAGCCGCTCATAGATGTCCAATTTCTGATTAGCCATCAAAAACCATTCATGTTCTGACTGGACCATGGTTTCTGCCCAAAACACATTTAACATTTCACTCCGTTGCGCATCCAACCGTGCTGCACTTTTCTCACATTTCTATAAAATTTATGCGTCATAATTTTCTTGACATTTCTCTCAATGTCCCAAGAAGCAGGAAAAGAGATCATGTATTACCACCAAAAGTTCAAGAGTTTCACGAGAAACAAGCAGTCAAACCATTTATAAAAAAAAATAAATCAACAGGTTTACTGGTGAATATTGTACCATTTCAAAAATATTGTGGGCAGTCTTTAACACACCCATTTAAATATGAAATTATATACATATGTAAGGAATTAGCAATGAAGTAGTGGAAATTAATTTTTCATTAAGCAGATATGAAATAGCGTTTAACAGAACAGTGAGGGTCAGAATTTTCTTTTTGAATTATAACAGTATATGTTGTTCATAATTTGGATTTGTTCATCAATCAATTATTGCTGAAAAAATGACATTTGTGTAAAAGCTCATATTTGTTGTGAAAAGCAAAGAAGGTCTATTAGAATATTTTAAATTCTCAACAGTTTCGTAACAGTAACTGATTTTGATAAAATTAAGTTCTATAAATGAAAAATCTATAGAACTAATAAGTATATTCCTTAACTAATTCTACCATTACACTTCATCATTTATCAATTTGAAAAAATAGTTGTACTTCAAAATTCTGCAGATCATTTGATTAAATTGAAGGATAATTCTAAGCGAAATATATCATGACAGACTTAACAGCCATTCCTTGCAGTGAGAAAGTGTGACAAAATGGAGATTTCTTAAGAAAAGTTATAATTTAAACAAACCAATGCGCACATTTCTATTGCAGATATTTTTGCATTTTTTTTAAAAGAAAGTGACAGAAGATATGTAACAGTAATATGGTAGCGCCAGATTTTATCCTCAATTATCTAATGAAATAATAAATCAGAAAATTTCAAATGGCTTACCAAAGTCTGTTGTCGTTTTGGTAAAGCAGAAAAGATTAAAGCACCAAAAACTAGGTAACCAAGGAGTATTAAACCAAAGAACAGAGTTCGTCGTAAAGCTAGTTCTACTCGAGGCTCCACACCACACCCCATCAACTCTTGAATAATATGTACCAACTGCCTCATCCAAACATTCGGCACAAATCCACAGCTTCAACCTCAACATATATCAACGCTCTCAACTTCTATCCCTCACACATGCATATATA